>BMAO01019563.1:0-44451 GCA_019973975.1 Trichonephila clavata | reverse complement strand
TTAAATCAATTGGGACTTAAAGTCCTGATGTTGGCATGTGAAAGTTAGAGAATGGGATGTGAGTTCAGGTGTCATCCTTGTCACTTGACTGATGTTCAAAATTAGAAGCTCTGTCACCAACAATAGTTCAAAATGCTATAAGAATGAGAGTGTGAAACTAGAAGGGAATTCATAATTCAGGGTAATATAAT
This sequence comes from Trichonephila clavata, assembly GCA_019973975.1. Taxonomy (NCBI): domain Eukaryota; kingdom Metazoa; phylum Arthropoda; class Arachnida; order Araneae; family Nephilidae; genus Trichonephila; species Trichonephila clavata. The sequence goes on along the minus strand of BMAO01019563.1, from coordinate 44,260 downwards.
CTATTCTTATGCTAGTTTGTCGAAAGCAAATACTTTAAAAAGCTGTATTGGAATATGGAACTGCCAATTACTTATGAAATTTTACAAATTCTGGAGATTTTTTGTGCACAACACATGTTACAGAATGGAAATATGTCTGTATAAATTGTTCTATAAAAAGCACACACACATACACAAAATAGCTTACTATTGTCTTGAATAGATCAACATATTAAAGAAACTCATTACTTTAAATCTATTCCAGTAAAATTTATTCTTAAAAAAATCAAAAACCTGCTTAAATTTCTTTTAAAGGAGTTTAAGTATTGTATAATATAACTTATGTATAACTTTTCTTCAGTTGTTAATAAATTTTCATTCTTTTTCTGTGAAAGTAGCGTGTAACTTCACCAATAAGAGTTGCAATAATACACAAATATCAAAAATTATTTCAAATCTGTGACATTGAGGGTAATTTGAATCAAAATTGGCTTAGAAATAAATTTATGGATAAAATTATTAATGAATTTGCTCTAAGACATTTAAGAAAAAATAAAATAAATTTTGTATTCAAATATTACTTTGTAAACCTTTATTCCAAGTTAGTATCAATTTGTAAGTACACCATTCAGTGTTGTAAAATGTTTTGCACTTTGCATATCTCAGTGTGATTTACTGAACAATTATGTGTAATTTATTAGTATGTGTACCAATTTATGTAATGTAGGTGTAAAATATTTTCTCCTAAAATAATTTATTTGAAACATCTTGCTTTATAATTTTGCATTTGTTCTCTATTTCTCCTTAGCAGGGATCCTAGTAAAAAGGTAGCAATCTTTTTTAAATATTTTTTATGTATAGCTGTTTCTGCAGAAATCTTAACTTAAGTTTGAAAAGATTCTTAAAAAATTAATAATGCCAAAAGTGTTCTAATAGTTACATAAATGATTTGGATTTGTATTTCTTTATTACTAATATTCATACTATCAAAAATTGAGATTTTTAATATGTATGTTTAAATTCTATTAATAATGTAATAGTTAAAACAAAGAGGAATAAGATTGGTGTAGTCTGTAGAAAAAGTAAAAATTATTTTCAGTATCTGCCCTTATATATTATATTGTGGATGCTTTTTTGTTTCCATTAAAAGAAATTTTTTACTGTAAAACTCAGGCATTGAGATATTAATTTTGAATTGTTATTTAAGGCAAGAAAAATTTGTATAAAATTATTACAAGTTCTCACTAGGATTTGTAAGAATCAAAGAAAGTAATTTTTTGGTGTCCTGATATATTACAAAGGATATGTGTAAAGATTAATGCTCTCTATATTTTTCAAGTTTTGTTGGTTATAAAAATTTAAATATTTTTATAAACATAGAATGTTTATTTCATAACACTACTGTATTTACTCGAATCTAACCTGCACTATTTTTCCAGTGTTAATGCTACTGAAAATTGGGTGCGGCTTAAAATCGAAGGCAAAACATTTGTTGGATGGGGGAAATTGAGGATCTACTTCCATTTAAAAAGAAAATGCATTGATGCCTTATCCCATTCCGAAGTTTATCTCCAGTATTTAGTCTATACTAAGTATCGTAATCATCAAAGATATTTATAATAGTATCAAGACTCACTATAATGCAAGTATGAAAGGGAAGCAATTTTATATGCAGCTGTCAGTGAAAATTTGACACATTGTAAACAAAATGATTTAATTTTTGCTTGCAAATATTCAACAGGCTTTTACGATTCTTTTACATTCTTCCATAATACATAATTTTTTTTTAAATTTGCAAAACAAATTCATTGGATGGCATGGAAGACAACAACGTGTGGGAAAAATGGTGATGCCAGCACCAATTCCAAAGTCAGCTGTGACAATGGAAGTGACAAAATATGATACCGATGGTTAGAGTAATTATAGATTCATGTCTGTATTTGAAAGTTTTTAATACTGGTAAAATAAATAAATTATTAACTCTTCTTATTACTTCTCTCATTAATTTTTTTAAATTTCTGAAGTATAGATTATTGATGAACCTTTTACACAATTTTTTATTTTTTGTCAAAGGGAGGTAGAACTGGGGGTGCGTCTTGGGATCGACAACATATTTTCACAAAAACATTTTGAGAACTTGGGGCTGTGGCTTAGATTCGAGTAAATATGGTTATTTTCTATTCTTTTTCTGCATCATCCATATTAATAATTTCTTCATCATGAATGTGATAATTTAACACCTTGTAGACTATAAAATGATTTATTATATGCATTACATCAGTTTTATATGTGTGTGTTTATTTCAGACAAAGTCTCTCATGGGAGATGTGATGAAGGAAGCAGCTTTTTCTTTGGCTGAGGCTAAATTTACCACTGGTGATTTTAATCATATTGTCTTGCAAAATGTCACCAAAGCTCAAATTAAAGTGCGCAGCAAAAAAGACAATGTTGCAGGTAAGCTTTTGTCAAGATGAAGCGAATCTCATTTGTTTCAATTGTTAGATTATGAATAAAATTATGCAGTTTTTTTGTAATTCCTTATCACATTTTCTGCATGACTTTCTTTAGTGCCAAAAATATAACATCAGCATTGAATGTGATTTTTTAAAAATTTGTTTACAGTTCAGGGAACTATCTAACTTTCTTTAACCTAACATAACCTATAACATTTTTTTAACATAATTGTTTTTCTAAACATAAGTTTTTGAAAAATGAATTGATTTGATTTACACTTTTTATCAAATATAAGATTTTAAAAAATTATTTCCGATGTTTTATAATAGGATTCTATCATTAAACAATGAATATCAAAATTATTTTTATTGTGTGTCATTTGGACAATCTTCTACCAGAAGAAGGTATATCTCTTGAAATACAAACATAGATTCTAGTTTTGTTGATTGCAAAGTCATTTAACTGTATTTATTTCTGGTCTTTGTTATTTTATAGAAGTTAAATCCCTTAAATAATTTATATAGAAATATAAGTATTTTTGTGTGTGTGTGCATGTGTTACATTAGGCAGAATAATTATATATCTTTTAAAAAAATCTCTTTTGGATTCCCTTTTAAGATACATTAATAAAAAGTATTTCAGAAATCATGTTAATGTTAAGATAATTGTTTAATGCATTTAATTTTATGTGAATTTAACTTCAGTCTGTTGAATATTGTAAAAGAAATTCATATATTAAAAGCAAAGGTTTGTATATGGCCACAGATACAGGATTAAAATTCTGGGCTGGGCAAGGTCGACTCAGCCTTTCATCCCTTCTGTGGGTCGATAAACGAGTGCCAAGCTTGCTTGGGAATTAAATGCTGGGGGTTTCGCATCAGACTGACCACCTGACCAGAACAACCCTCATGGGCTGTTACACCACTGAATTTAGTAGTTTTTATATGCACAAAAAAACTTATGTGGTGAAAGTTAAAAGTAAACATACATGACATTGATATGAACACGCTTATGACATTTATGAAAATATGACCACAGAAGTAACTCATAAGTACCAATTATATTTTATAAAACTTACAGAAGAAAATATTACAAACCTCAGCTCTTGCATTGATTAAATTTTGATTAACTAAAAAAAGAAATCTATTAGTTCTGTTGTATGAATCAAAAAATTTAACTTTGAGAAAAATAGAAAATCCTAGGGAAGAAAGAATGTTTTGAATGTCAGTTGTAAGAATGTATACTAACAAAGTTACTGTTTAAATTTATTGCTTTAATTTTATTTTGAATATACGACTTGTTTGTAATTAAATTTCTCCACTTAACGTATCTTATTTGAATACTTTATATACTTTGCATTTTGTTTTATGCATTCATTGTGTGTATGTTTCTAATGAAAAGCTTTTTTCTCTATTCAGGTGTAAACCTTCCAGTGTTTGAAAGTTTTCAGAATGGAGTTGACAGTGAGTAAAAATAAAAAAATTTCCTTTTGTTGGACTGTGATCACACAATTATTTTCACTTTAAATGTTTTTAAGATTTAATCTATTAAATAAGTCATTTTGAAACTTGAATCAAGGAATAAATTGTAATATATAGTCAAAGCCATATTTAGATAATCTTTTAATGTTGTTCTTTTCTTTCAATAGCATATGAATTGGCTGGTTTAGCTCGAGGTGGTCAACAGCTTGCAAAGTTGAAGAAAAATTATGCTAAAGCAGTTCATCTTCTTGTTGATTTAGCTTCTCTTCAGACTTCATTTATTACTTTAGATGAAGTAATTAAAGTTACAAATCGAAGGGTCAATGCCCTTGAACATGGTTTGTATTCTGTCTTAACTGTTATAATCACAGTCTTTAATTATATATAATGCTTAGCTAAAGAATGCTCAAATAAATATTATAGATTGTTAAAAATATTTACTTTTGTTATTAAGACTTAACTGATCTTTTAATTTTATATTTTTACTTTATGTATTATACCATTGATCAATATTGCTATATCAAAAGATGTCGCCAATGCCGAAATTGACCCCAAATGCTACTATTGTTATTGTGTTTGACTATGCTTAAGAATTTTTTTCACTATTGGCTGTATTTTTCGTTAGTTGGCAATGCTTTTTTGTTTCTCAAAATTGCTTAGCTGTATAATGCGCAAGTTCCTTTTATATATGTAATTCTTTTTTAATCTTCTTATCCATTTTTTTAAATCATCAAAATTTATGTAGATGGTTGATTACACTATTTACAATGAAATAGCAAGTAAAAGTAAAGTATTCATAAAGTACACATGAAGTATATTTGATTAAAATATGAGTTTAAAGTGTTATATTTTTATACTACATGAATTTCTCTTCAGTAAAATTTGATTTTTACTGTCTGAAATGTTTATTATGTGTATACAAAGTTTTAAATATGTTTTTTTTATATTATGAGTATGGTATTAAGTAAATATAATAATGCTATATATAACATATTGTTTTAACTTTTGGATTCAAATTTATGTAAAAATTATTGGAATTAGTTAAAAAAATTTGAAATATATTTAAAATTTCTCATTGCATTTTATACTGAATTTACTAATTATATTTTAATGCCTCATTGTGTATGTATATATATATTGCTTTTTACGTACTTATGCTCCTTTTTTTTTGTAAATTTGATTGTATTATTTATAATTTCATTAATTTATTTCAGTTGTAATTCCAAAAATAGAGAGAACTATTGCATACATCACATCAGAACTAGATGAAAGAGAAAGAGAGGAATTTTATCGGTAAAATATATATTTTTCTCTACTCTTTTATTTTAAAAAAAATCTCAATAAAGTTCATATATTACTTTGAAGTGCAACAATAATAAATCAATCCATAGTAAAAAATACATTTGTTTCAACTACATGAATAACTTTTATGTAGAATTATTTAGCTTTTTTAAATTAATTGTTAAATAATTGTAAGATCAATTAAAATTTAAAGCTTTTATTTCAATTTTATAAATATTCACTTTTATCATTTCAAACTACTTTAAACTCGTTCCTTATGAAGTAAATTTAGTAGCTCAAAATTACTCTTTGTTTTAGTCTTATCTAGATAAAGTTTTATATTTATTATTTAATTTTAAACTATACACATAATTTTATTAGCATTACAATGTCTGGTATGTTATAACAAATGCTCAAAATAGTTGCTGTTCTATTATAAATGAAAATGAACCTATTAGATGTAATCAATTTCAATGATAAATTTTAAGCCGTTTTGTAAAAGATCGTTAAATTTAATGCTCTTTCATTATTTATATTCAATTTGATTAAAAATTTAATTTTAATCAAAACTTTTTTTAATACTTTTTATGCCATCATGAAAAATGAAATTGTCCAATTGATTTAAAGCAAAAACATCATTTATCTTCCCTTACCCCTCTTCGAAAATTGATTTTTATTAAAAATGCAATTGAATATTTGATAAAATTTAATACTTTTAGTTATCTGTCTTGTATTAGAATCTATTTGTATGCCAAGCTCCATTGAATATATGAAAATGTAGTTTTTTTAAAAAAAATACTGTTGGACTTGCTGAGATATAGTTTTAAACCAATGTGTTATTTCATGTATTTATTTCTTTGTTTTTAAAAAAAAGAATTTTTTTTTTTATAAACCAATTAATTCCAAAAATAAAATTTGATTGAGAGAATATTTGCCTCAGGATGTTGAAATCTTTTATTTTCAAAAATATTTTACTTCAGTAGAATTTTTATATGTGCCTTGATTTTTGTAGTTATAAATTCTAATATCCTGTTCTCTTTTCTTTTCTTAGATTGAAGAAGATTCAAGGTAAGAAGAAAGCCATGAGAGATGAGAATGACAAGCGTAGAGAAGCATTGAAAGCCGCTGGTGTTGAAGTTGATTCTGCTCCTAATCTCCTTGAGGATGACAATGAAGATGATGTGCTTTTCTAACTGAAAATATCTCCCTGTTGCAAAAATATACTCAGATCTCTAGGTGTTTGTATAGAGGTGTATATATTCCAGACAAATACTCATATTTGAACTCTGTGGATAATTTTATATTGGAGCTTGGTTAATTTTTGATTGTTTATGTATAAATTAAATCACATTGTGATTCATAGCTCGAAAATACATGTATATTTTGAGTAGATAATAGTTTGTAAATTTTACATGGCTGGATATTGGTAATTATATTTTATAATTACATAAACTAATAGAAATGTAGGAACATGTGTTTAACTTGTTAATGATTACTTATAATCATGTTAAGTATTTAAAAAATTCTTACATTTATAAAATTGTTCAACATTTCCTGTTTACTTCATTGATTATACATGTTGATTGTGAAAGTTTAATTGCAAATCATTGTCGAGAATATAAATCAGAAACAGAAGATTAAGTTTTATGAACTGTATATATTTTAATTAATGAAATTTGAATGTTGCTTGGAATATATTTATCAAGTTTTTGCATTGCATGTTTGTGATAATTGAAAACCATCAATGGTGATTATAATTGTTTATTTGTAAATCAATGTTTAGAATATAAAGTATTCCAAGAATAGACATTTTATTTTAAATGATGCAAATTATGTGTATTTTGACTGATGAATTCATGTATGATATAAATTTATATATTCCAATCACTTAAATCTTTTATTATTGTGACAGAAAATGTGTTGTGATAACTTGTAGTACTTGTGTGTAGCATGAAGTTGTTACTTCTTTGATAGGTACTCAACATATATTATAGGTAGGTATTAGAAACTTGATTGTCAATTATTTTTATTTATTAAGTGCAAATCATTTAATATTTCTATTTTTGAAAATAAGTATTTAATGAGAATGAGTAAGTGTTTTGTTTTAAGTATATTTCTGTTAAAGGTTAGATAAAGTTCATTTTTTTAAAACTACTGAATAATTCCTTGTATTATCTAAAATTAACAATGTACTTTCTTGTTTTATTGTGAATTAACTGTTTTATTTCTTTCTCAATAAAAATGTAATAAAAGAGAGTCGTTTTTATTTCTTGAATTACTAAAGTTTTTATTTAAATTTTAGTTATTGCAGATTTATTTTTTGTAAAATAATTATGAAAGTTGTAATTAGAGGACTAAATAATGACATTTTAATATTTTCTCCATAAGAGCTTGGAACACATTCTTACTTTAAAAAATTATTTCATCTGAATATTCATATTAATTTTTGTGAAATGTCTGATTCCAGTCTAAATTCCCATTGCAGTTTCGGAAATGATTATTGAAATTACTCAATTAATTACTTTTCAAAAATGTATACTTATTAATATTGTTTAAAAATATTTTTTCATTAATGCTTGTAAAGAAAATATGTAGTATATCTCTCTGAAGATTTGAAATTTTTTAAAAATTAGTTCATCAGATTTTAATGACAAGATTTTTCTGTTTATTAAATAAAATTATATTATAAATTAGAGGACAGAGCATCATTTTAATAAACTTTTAATATAATTCAGAAAAATGAATTTATTTAATCTATTTTTAAACTTTGTGCTTTCAAAGATTAGTAATTATTCTTTTTGAATAGTGATGCCATATCACTGAAGGTAAAAAAAAATGGACATATTTATTGACATATTCTTTTTATTTTCCAAAAGACTACAAATTTAAACATTTCTGACTAGTTATTACTCATACAAAATCAACATAGTTGACTGTGGTTTCTTTTTTAAAACATATTTGTTTTAAAAGTATAATAAATATTCAAAATACACTCATGAAATTTGATTTTTTTAACTGTGGCTTTAAAATAGTCTTCTTAATTTAATAATCTTGTATATTGAAAAAAATGTGAAAGACAACTTTTCACTTAATTTTTGTGTATCACTTTGTAACAAATTACAAACATTTCTATTCAATTTAAATATTAAACTGATGGTAAGTGTTCATTGTGTATTTTAAAATTCGCAATTTGTTTTATTTCAACAATTTTACCTTCATGTATTATGGCTGAAAATGAATTCTGCTTGATAATTATAAGCATAAATTGTAAATTTTCTAATTTTTTTCATCATACTTTATATTAAGGGCATTATTAAACAAATTTCTGTAGAATGAAACAAAATTGCTTAAACACATTTTTAATTATTAAAAATGTGTTGAGATAGAATTCAAATTTTTATTTCTTAAATAGTTGTTTCAATTTTATCATCAATTTTTGTTAATATAACCTATATTATCAAATTTTACAATAGATTATGTTGCCTTATTGAGTGTGCATAAAATATATATAATTTAAAACAACTTTTCTTCTGTATTGAGTGGTATTTATGCTTGGATATTTAGTCAAAAATGGAAATTTAGGCATATTTTTCTGCTTATTACAACAGTTCTAAAAATGAGAATTGTTGGAATGAGTAAGCTTGTGGCTTTTTCTCGTTAATGAGAATACAAAAGTGAAATATTTAGTAGATACTGTACATTCTTTTGTGTAAATGAACGTGGAAAAACGGTCTTGGGGTTGCTGTTATCGGTGATGTTGCAAAAGTGCCATCTTTTTTTGAGTTTTTCTCTACCCATTACCATCTTTCTGGTGGCGTATCGTATGTGAACGGCTTCCTTCTTTAAATGAAGAATCAAAACTCTTCATCGGATGACTCCCCAAGTAATCTTGCTCGATCTGAAGGACGTAAGTTCTTTACTGAATCCTGTAAAAAGAAGGAAATGTTATTTTAACAACAAACCATTTTTTTAAATAAAAAATTGGCAACTTATTAGGTTTTTAAATGATATTTCATGTAATTAATTTCAATTGTTTTAATACAGTAATTTCAATGATAGCTCTGATATGGAAAAAAAAAACTATTTGAAATTAGTGCTTAGTGGAAGTTTCCAAATTTTCTGCTTTCTTGACCATATTTCAAAAAGGAAAGCTGTTTTGGATCCACATATAATATAACTGTTATTCAAAAAAGAAATATATATAGAATGCATAAAGTGAAAATGTGTGCTTCAGCGTACTGCAACTTTCTAAATCAGTGATTCTCAACCTTTTATTGTTACAGTACACTTTTCACAATTTCAAAATTTGGCAGTACATTGACAATAAAATAAGCTGAAAAGAATTTTACTTATCTGTGATACACTATGTAAAACAGTTTATATGATAATAATTTTTAATAAGTATACCACGAATACCCTTAGTTTATTTCTATAAAATGTCTGAATGATTCAATTCCAGATCCCCCCCCCCCTCGGAGTATAAGAAATAATTTTTTAAAAATTTGGCAGCACAATGGATGAGAATAACTGTTCTAAATCATCATTTTTGGCACTTTTAGGTGCAATGCTTCCTACAGTTGTAGCTGTATTAAGAATCTGTATGATGGTGTATATCAAGGGTATCAAACTCGAAGGCTAACTTTAAGTAGGCCGCAAAAAAAAAAAAATCAATATTCATAGAAATTTAGGTTTATTTCGGATAATACATTATAATAAGCAAAAATAAAAACTAGTAAAACTTGATATTTTCGTCCTAATACTTGATATTATTTATCTGCTACTACCTTTCTTATTTCGGAAGAAATTTTGATATTTCATTTTATTTATTGTGTGCCACGAGTTTGGACACTTATCGCTAAGTTTAATGGCTTGGTGATCGATTTTGGTCACCAAAGTCCCCCCCCCCCCTATACTACACTTTGGCATACCCCTATATCTACACTACGTACATGGCAATTGATAAAATGCCATAGATGTAAAAGTTTAAAAAAAAGTATTTCTGTAACCATAGTTTATGTGGTCTTGGTAGCCTAGTGGTTATGGTCACGAACTCGTGGCCAGAGTGTCGCTGATTTGAGTCCTGGCACCAATAAAGACCCACCGTGTGGAGTGGGCCAATGCACATTAAATCTGTCGAGGCTCAATGTCCTCCGGTAGTGTGGTACTTTATGGAGGGAGGTGCATGCTCAGGTGTCGTCCTTGTCACTTGAATGAGGCTCAAAATTACAAAGTCCACCACCAATAGCTTTCGTGTTGTTTTATAGTGCAACGTTGATTAAATGACTGTGTCAAGTTTATAAAAAAAGATGCAAATGAGGACTGCAAAATAATGGTTTCGGAAATTCAAGGAAGGAGACTGAAGCTGTCGAAATCAGGCAAAGTCAGAGACGTCTTAAGACTCTTTGAGGCCCTGGGTCCAGAAAAATTTTAAGATTTTTGGCCGCTATGCAAAAGTAGGCCCTACCTGAGGTTTTTAAAAGTAGGCAGCATATACGAATCGTCAAATACTCGTTCAAACGGTAATTTGAAATTAATAGAAGTGCACGATTCACAATCTCAAAAACCTAAGTACAAACCTGCTCGACCGATGGCCGCATTCCGACTAAATGAGTTGAATGATTGTTTATGGTATTAGGCCTAGTCCTAAGTATGGACAATCGTCATCACATAATAATATAGTCTTACCACTTTTGCTAGTTGGCATGCAGTTTGAAATTCCCTGTTTTTCGGAGAACATGTACGGGAATAGTATTTGATCATTAAAATTATCCGGATCATGATCTTATTAAAACAGAGTCAAGAATAAAACTAGGCTCCCACCGTGAGCGAGGCCCATGCTTTAAGACGTCCCTGGGCAAAGTGTTTTCGCTCATTGGAGAATAGGCCAAAAAGTAGCCGAATTCAATTGGGCAAATCTTTTAAACATTCACCAGGTAGCTTTTGAAATATGGCTGGAGGCATTGGATTTTATCTGAAAGTTGTATTTCATATCAACTTACTGAAGAAAAAAAATCGTTACCTGATTTCCTTGCCTTCCCATTTAAAAAGTGAGCCATTCTAAGTGGACTGTGACAGATAAGAAGTGGATTATATTCTGTAACATCAAGCCTCGACTATGTGATGGTTTTCTGAACCACGTACGTCGACGTCGAAATCAGAGCTTTGTCTCGAGAAAATTTTGATGAGTTTGTGGTGGCATGTGTGTAGAAAAAATGCCCGAGAATCATGACCATTGTGACCCAGTCATCTTGATTGCAAAAATATGGTCTGTAGGGCCTTTGTCGAAACGTGAGTTCGATTCCTGATGATAATCCGCCGTGAGTTGGGCGATAATTGTGCCATCTTGGTAACCCTCTTCTTTGATATACTAGATATGGTAAACTTAACTATTTCTGGAATTTTCTTATTTTGCCGGCGGGAATTTCGAATTTCGTCATAGGGCTCCAGGATGGAAGTATGACTACGTGTGTGAGTGAGAATACTTTAGAATTTTTTACTTTGTTGAATGCGAAAGGTGAGAAAGAATTGATTTAATGGTGCATGAAGGAAGGATTGATTGCTTCAAATTACGAATGCCCTAAATGTAATGAGCGAACAGAATTATACGAACAAAAGAGTGTTGTTTTGGATGAATTTGAATGGAGATGTCGAAAAAAAAGGTGTGAATGCGCATGATGTTTGCAGAAGTATAAGAAAGAATTCATGGACTCCACTTGGAAAAGATCAGTAGTAAGAAAGTGTGAGTGCTGTTTTTTATATTTTTTTAATATTGATTAATTTCTGTATTGTTTACATATATTTTCCTTATGCATCCACCTTGTCCCGCAATATTCACTTGCCGCCATCTTGTTTCGGTTTATCCTCAAGGATGTGAGCTCTACTAGAATTTTACCCCGTCGTGTAAAGGGGCACGTCATCCTCGTTTTGACGTGGGGCTGAAACGTTTGAAATGTGTTCATCCTTATCACTTGACCGAAATTTAGAATTACGATGTCCGTCGCAATAGCTCTCGTGTAGCTTCTGAGCGTGGCGTTATTTATGCCATATGGCAGTGCAACCAAATTTAATGCCGGATTCTACCGCCTTCATTTGATTGCAAAGTGTCATTGCTATCAATCGGCACGGTGTTATTTTCCTTCGCCATTCAAGACTTAATGCTACTGTCTTCTTCTTCAATGGGTCGACAGCCCTGGGTGGGCCCTGGCCTTCTCCATAAGTTTTCTCCTGGCATCGTTACTTTTGGCAACTTTTTTACAATTTCTAATCTTTAAAATATGTAGGTCTTTTTCGACAAAGTCATACAGGGGTCTGCCCCGAGGTCTATTTCCAACGGGCTTTGCCAGAAAGATTTTCTTGCAGCAACGATCTTCATTTATTCTAGCCGGATGGCCAGCCCATTTAAGTCTCTGTAATTTGACAAATTTTACAATATCAGATTGTTTGTAAATCTTGTAGAATTCTAAGTTAGATCTTCTCCGTGATCCATTCACTTGAATCCCACAAGAATGCAGCATAAATTCTTTCTCTCGAAAATTCCCAAAGCTTCCTCATCACGTAAAGTCAATGGCCAAGTCTCTGATGCATAAGTCAGGATAGATTTCCTGCGATTTTTGTAAAGAAGCAATTTAGTTCTTAAATTAAGAAAACTGGATTTTAAATAACTCTTCAAGGCATAAAAATATCTATATGAAGCAATGATTCTTTTATAATTTTCTGGGGCCAGCTCATTTTTATTATTTATCTCGGTTCCCAAATAAATAACACTGTTAACTTTTTCTAATTTAAATGCTACTGTCCCTACTCCTAAAAAAATAATGGATTTTGATTGGTGGATTATTTTACCCTCCCTATTCTCTTTAATTGGTGCCTACTTCATGATATGAAAATTGCCATCAAAACACTTTTCATTTCGAACCTCAAGAGTTTTACCTGCATAGGATTAATCTACTATGGCAAGAGCTCATAGAGATACACTGCTCAAAACAATTCAGGTTATTGTGAATTTAGAATGAAACAACCATGTAATTGACAACTTTTTTAATAAAAATTAAAAAGAATTAAAAGGTTTACAAAATTGGGAATATGCAAATAACATGTAAAACGATCCGCATCATTCCTTTTGAACGAGTGATTTCTTTTTAAAAAAGAAACCAACTCATACGCATTGGTTGTTTTGTAACAGTGAATACGATATCTCAGCAACATGATTTAAATGAATCAGTAGCCTGTAGGGTCATCGGTCATTTACAGGAGGGTCAAACACTATTCGTAGTAACGGAAGTATGAGGTGTTATTTCTAGGCTTTGGATTTGATTTTTGAAAACTGGAAATGTTCGCCGAAGGTCGGGATTTCATTCGTCTAAGACACTGAATGAGGAACAACATTAACTATCAAAAGAAACCACTCTAAAAACGTCACTTTTTTGCAACGATATCATCAGAAGTAACGCGAATCAAGCTTTTCTAAACCGACTTCACGACGTGGTTTTGTATGTTCGCAGACCTGTGGTTTGAGTTTCGTTGACGAGGAGCCACCGTGCAGGAGCATTTCAGATGAGGACGAGATGAGTGGAGCAATGTGCTCCTCACGGACCAGTCCCTCTTTAGTGTACAACTTAACAATAGGTGGATTCTTATCTAGAGAGATTCTGGCACTAAGAATGATTCTGCATTTGTGCATGAAAGTGAAAAATCTATTTCTATCAATAGTCGCACCGGCCTGCACATTATCAGGAATGTACTATAATGGTTCAGAGATATAGGGATATGAGATCCTCAGGTCTACTGGGGTCCCTTACACTGCAACTATCGAGGATGAATTCATTCTCATGGATGATAACACCAAGCCACTTAGTGCTTAGTAAATGGCCAGTATATTCCCCCGATAGGGACCTAAGAGAACATGTTTGAAGCATTCTAAGGAGAAAGGGTTCTAGTCGCTTACCACCCCCCAGAAATCATTCAGCAGTTGGAAAGTTCTCTTTTACAGGAGTGGGAGTGAATACCAAAATCTTTCATAGATAATTTTATTGATTCCATACCTTGTTGGTGTGTGACATTACTTTCGGTTAGGAGCAACCACATTCCATATTAAATTCATTTTTATCTGAAAAATCACATTTTTTGTTAGTATAATGTGCACGAATTGTACATTTTTTGTTTATCGACAGACATCATCCAGGTCACTCGACCGTGGTTCAAAATTACGAGGTTCGTTGCCAGTAGCTTTCTTGCAGCTTCGAAGTGCGACATTAGTAAAAAATAAAATAGCTTACATTCCCTGATATACACTGGTGTGCAAAAATTAAGGACGAAGTCGAAAAATTAGCACATCAGCTGAACGAAGAGGCAGAGCGGACAGATAGACCAATCAGGAGATTAAGTGAGGTGATGTACGGTAGCACATGCGCAGATATGCAGGTAGACGTAATGGGGGAGTGTCTGAGTAGTAAAGCATGTTGTCGGTGTAAGATTAGTATTTCTGGCAAAGAGATTGCCCACCGTATAGCAGTTAAAATCACACCGAGTTGCTGCCTCAGCGAGAAATGGCGAATAATCAATCTGTTAGACGACATCTTTATGCTTTTACCTGAGGTCGAATCATTGGGAAGTTGGAGGAAGGTCGCAGTGTGACAAGTGTGGCTGCAGAGTTCGGAATTGCTCACAGCATCGTTTCACGACTTTGGAGACAATTTCAAACTACAGGAACAGCTATCCGGGGGTTCAGTAGTGGTCGTCCACGAGGAACCACACCCGCAGATGACCGGTATATTGCCTTACAGGCCAGAAAAAACAGGCGGCAGACAGCGAGAGAAATCGCTAGACACACGACACAGGCGACTGGACGACCGATATCGCGTTTTACCGTGGCCAGAAGACTGCACGGTGGTGGTCTGTTTGCACGACGCCCTGTACGGTGTGTACCTCTAACGCCTGCCCATCGGAGAAGGCGTTCTCTGTGGTGCCGGGAATACCGGAATTGGAGAGACAATGAATGGGGACGAGTACTCTTTACAGATGAGAGCAGATTCAGTCTGAGTAGCGATTCTCATCGCATACTCATCTGGAGAGAGCGGGGAAGCCGCAATCATCCCTCGAACATCATTGAAAGGGACAGGTATGGAGGTCGCGGTGTTCTCGTTTGGGGAGGCATCATGCTTGGTAGTCGTACAGACCTTCACATCTTCGACGCAGGTTCAGTCAACGGGACCCTTTATTGTAACGAGATTCTTCTTCCATATGTGCGTCTTTTTAGAGGCGCTATGGGTCCGCAGTTCCTTTTCATGGACGACAATGCACCATGTCATCGCACAGTAGCTGCCGAACAGCTCTTAGAGAGTGAGGATATTGAACGTATGGATTGGCCGGCACGATCTCCGGATCTCAATCCCATCGAGCATGTATGGGATTTTCTAGGCAGACGCTTGGCAGCTCGTACCTTACCACCAGTAACGATTCCGGAGCTTCGATTGGCGCTGCAAGACGAATGGGCAGCAATGCCTCAACAACTCATTGACACCCTCATTCTCAGCATGGGCAGACGCTGTGAAACCTGCCTAGCAGTCGGGGAGATCCTATCCCCTACTAAAGAGCGGATATTTCTTGCTGGACACCCATCACAGGGATGTTTCGGCCTTCAGTTGCATTGCGCTCCATGCTACTTTTTCAATAAAGCTTCTTTTTATCCCTCTGATTTCTCTTTTAGTAAGTGTTGCTTACATTACTCATGTCCTTACGTATTGGGGATCTTACGGTATTAAATGTGTTGATTGGAATGCTTTTGTACAAAGTTATATTGAAAAAACCGTCTCGTCCTTAATTTTTGCACACCAGTGTAAGTTACAAGTTTATCATTGATTTGGTTAGGTTTTGAAATTCTTTGAAAGACCGTATATTTCCGTATGAAAGCCGAGAAAACATTGTGGTTCCACAAAAATTTATCGAAAATTTAAAACTCATACCTATAAAGAATGGGGAAGGGGAGGGTTCGAGTAGTTTTCAAACATGTCACCACGAAAGCGAAATTGTTGCTTAAAGATTGAAATATTTTTTAGATAAAATTTCTGTAAAGCAAAACGCCAGACACCAACGACAATAGCTTTATTTCTGGTAAGCGCTATCTGAAGCAAACCCCCCCCCCCATTCATTTGTTATTTTGTACACTATCCGTGCTAATCAAACTTTCTGTGTCATTTTTATTTGCAAGAGAAATTCGTATATAGCACGTGATCGTAGACCGATGTTTCAAGCTCCGCAGGTAAAACTAGCTGCATGATGATCCTGAGCATTCGGAGATCCTAATGGGTAAATGTGAATTTTGCAAACTATTTGGAAACTCGGATTCAGACACTAACTTTAACGGATTATGTGCCTCCCCCCTTCCCCCCAGTATGAAAATTTCTTTTAAAACACCCAAGAAGTTAAAAGATTAAAATCACTCACGTATGACGAATGAGAAAAAATACGTTTTTCCTAAACCATGTTTTTTCTTAAATTAGCGGATCCGGACATAAGCCAAAACCCCCTTACTTTAAAAAACATCCAAAAATTCTCGCCTTATACAGGTAAAAAATGTACGGTATACTACTTTCTTAATTTGACATCCCGTGTTTCAGTATTTTAGTTTTTTTACTCCATTTATAAGCGGTTGAAATTACTATTATTAGTATTCATTTTATTTTCTGAATCGAATTAGATTTTAGTATTCTAATTTTCTGTTTATCGGCAGTGTTGTGGTGTCAGTTCATCTGTAGATCATTTAATTAATCATAATTTTTTAAGATTTAATTAGCACAAATTACATTTTAACATGTTTTAACTGTACCATCTCTAGTTCATCATGCCAATAGTTTCAGGTATCCGACTACGTTCCGAACCGTGATTTTTCAAAAGCGTATAAATGCATAATATTTATATTTAGTGTCACTTAGATTAGAATACATGTATAAAATTGTGTTAAGAATATTATTACAATAAAAAATTATTTAAATCCAATATTATGACAAAAAATGAACATAGAATGACCCATTTTCAAAACATTCTCCTTTCACGAAAAATGCTTCTATAATAATAATATTTTGCCTGCATAGCTCAGACCTCTATACAGAGCCTGAACTAGGATTTTTGAAATATATAACTTACAAGTGGATTTATCCATATTTTAGTACAACACAGGGGAGAAATTTTAAGAAAAATATGCCGATAATTATTTCAATTGGTAGTAGCACTAAAAATAATGTGAATTTTTCAAAAGTCTTAGTTCAGGCTCTCTGGAGAAGCCTCTTTACTATATATAAGCAAAATATTATAATTATAGAAGTCTTTTTTAAAAAAAAAGAACGTTTTGAAAAAATAGGTTATTTTTTCATTTTTTCCCAAACTATTGTATTCAAATAATTTTTTTTTTGTCGTAATGTCCTTAAAACAATTTTATACATGTATTCTAATCTAAGTGACACTAAATATCATGAAAATTATCCATTTAAGCGCTTTTTTAAAATCACGCTTCCGAACGTAGTCGGTTACCTTAAATATAAAAAAATTTATATGTGTTGCCTTTTAATATTATGTTTTATTAATGTTATCTATTCTCATCCTGCTTCAAAGTGTGATCTTAGTAAAAAAAAAATCAGATTCTTTTTTTTAATCTGTTATTTCTTTAATTACCTCCGGGGTTTCTAAAAGCAAAAAAAGTAAAAGTCCTTTCTTTAATTATAAGCCACAACCGGTATTCAGCTCCAAATAACATAGGGTTATAATATTTTTTTAAGCAAGTGAACAATAGTATTTGAACTTACCGGTAACGCTTTCCTCTTGAATCTTCTACGCCTACAACACCTGCGCAAACATCTGCAGCAAGCAACTGTTGCAATGATGGCTGTTGCGAAAAGTACACCGGCGGCAATAGGAATCAAAATACTCAATGTGTAAGCGTCTTCCTGCAAGAAATAAAACAGATTCATATTTTCTTCAAATATACCCTTTAAAACATACAAAGTGACGCACCAGGATGGATTGAAATTACGCGTAGACCCCTTACGATAGAGCAAGGGTTCTTAAGCTTTTGGGGGTAGCGACCCCTTTTCTTGCACAAAAATTTTGTGCGACCCCCATAAGAATTTCTCAAAGTTTGCACGCGCTTCTGTATGTTTTATTTGTGGTATATAATTGTTTTGCAGTAGTGAACATCCGCATGAGATTTTACTTTGAATATAACGATATAGAAATTTTAAGTAACAAAATAAAAAACATATAATCTAATTGCACTGTAAATTATAGATAAACTATATAATTAGTTTATTAAGGGTAGTTAACTTTTATTAACGGCAGTGGCGTAACGTACACCCCCGCAACCCCCACATTGTGGGGGGCCCAAAGCCTTACTGACACCAAATATGTATTAGGGCTTGGGGCCCATAACCTGACTTCGCAGGGGGCGCCTAATATACTCCTTTATGCCACTGAGCAACGGCATATGCAAGATTTAAGTATCAATGGGAAGGATGTGCTTGATTTATTTTTAATTATGTTATTAAATCTTGGAATATAATAGTCAACACCGGTGGACGGAGTACTTCCTCAATATTCCTTAGATTTGATCGATACTTTGATTTTATGGTTGCTAAAGACGAAAGTGTGTGTGTGTGTGTCGTCTCACATTAATAAGTTACAGAAATAGGTAAAAGATACTGTATTGCAGTTTCAGAAATAGTTCAAAATTTTTTTGAAACACCTCACTCCTCCCAGTGGCGTAATGGAGGATATTAGCGATCCCCTTGAAAAGTCAGGTTTTGGGCCGAAGGCAGATCTTATGAAGGGTACGTACTTGGCATCAGTCAGGATTTAAGCCCCCTAGAATCAAGGAGGGCCCCGCCTTGCAGGTGTTGCGAGGGTGTACGTTACGCCACTGACTCCTCCTCCTCCTCTCAACTATTTTATTCGAAAAGATATATCAAAAATCCTAAAATTTTTGACGACCCAAATTGATAGTAATAATAAGTAAGTTTAGAAATAATAACTTCTTTTTCTCTTTTTAATTTTAGCATATTGTTCTTAAAATGTACTAAATCTAAAAACCACAAAAAAATCCCTAAGTCTCTATTTTTTTTTAAGAAAAGAAATTGTCGCAAAAAAAAAGAAGTCGGATACCTTAACTGTGAATGTGATTCCCTCAATTGTTATGGGTTATACCAAAGCTTCACTGAAGGGTTCGTAAACAATTTGAGCAAATGTCATCGTTTGAGCGAGGACACGTAATAGCATTTGTAATAAGTTCCCGGTATTGGGGACGTGTGCATCTGTAAGATAACGTAAATACACTGTGATGTCGTGACCTCTTTAAATTACTTCGTAACATGGTAGCGGGAGGGATCACACAGCTGATTGCCAAGAAGACATTTTATTCTAGAACAAATAATAAATTAATAAAACAGTAGATGCATTATTAATTTGTCAACATTCGCAAAATTTCCCTGTAGAAAAGCCCGATTGTTCTAGCCATTGCTCCACCGACTCCGGCACTTCGTCATTCAAAATGCTGCTAAGTTCATCTCCCTTGGTCCTTGAGGTACGACTACCCCCGTAAACTCTGCCGAGCGTCTTCCGAGAAAAATAAATTCAAGCGTGAAGTAATTCCGTAAATTGAAGGAGATCGAGAGTCCTCGTCAACTTCCAAGACGACTCGGCATCGGATCATGGCTAGCATGACATGAGTTCGATCCTAGTACCACTTAAGACCCGCCGTGTAGGGGCGCGATGCACGTTAAATCTGTCGAGAGCTCAAACGTCCTCCCGTTGGTGTGGTAGTTAGGAGAGGGGGTGCCAGCTCAGGTGTCGTCCGCGTCACTTGACCATGGTTCAAAATTACGCGGACCGTCGCCAAAAGCCCTCGTGTTGCTGATCAGTGTGACGTTAATATTCTCTCTCTCTCTCCGACGACCCTTAAACTCCCTGGGTGGGTCACTTTCCCGTCCCCAGTCACCTCTCATTGGCGTGTGTAGCATATCTGCACACGGCTCTCCTCACTTTAGTCCTTTGCTCTCATTCTCCTCGCTTTACTCCCTCGGTGCTTGGAGTTAACAGGCCGGCACGTCTGATCCCAACTTCGGAATCTTGTTCACCATCTTGAGGGCTATAATCGCTTTGTTACATTTACACTGAGGGTGTGTATTTGTCACGACCGACCGTCATTACTCTCCATTCAAGTTCTTTGTGGTGCAGATGTGCGAGGGAGAACCCAACACTATAGATGCTGTTCACCGGAGCTTCCTTCCTAAAGAACGTTGAAACTAATGATCATTTTGATCTCGATGAAAGAAAAGGTGTGGCGACATCGAAGCCCTTTTACGAATAGGCTCACATGTGTTATGCCTTAGGTAGGAGGAATGAATAGCCGGTTCTTTTTGGGAGATATAGTGTCCCATCTGGACACCTTAGTCCCCCGTACGTTAATCTTGACAAGTATTGTTGGGAAGAGTTCTACTAATGAGCAGATGTCACAACACGTTGTTCTTGAAAACGGATAATTGCCGATGTTGCGGTTGCCTGAGTAATAGCCAGAGGTGGAGATAATACAGATTTTTATACTACAGAAATATTTACAGTTAATTTACATATAATTTTAAATAGTAAATTTGCGAGTGTAGATGTAAATCTCACCTTTGAAGTTGCTGCGGATATTTAAAACTTAAGAGTCTAAATTGCGTTAATCTTCTTATGAAGACCTTGCGTCCTTCCGATGTGTTTCTTGTTTTCATTCGGAATACCCCCGGTGCGAGGGTGTAAAGTTACAGTTGGGGTAGGACTAGTGGCATAAAGGAGAATATCAGGGCCCCTTGCAAAGTCAAGTTTTAGGCTTCGAAGCCCCGGATCTTACAAAGGATACGTACTTGGCGTCAGTCAGTCTTTAGTCCCTCTGGAATCCTAACCCCTCCCCCCAGTAATGCGGGTCTTACGTGAATGTACGTTACACCCAATGGGGGGGGGGCGTGCGGAAAAATACAGCGCGCTCAGTTACAGTTAAATTTGGTGAGAGGTGTAGGAAACAGTATTAATGAAAGCAGGATGGTCATATCGAAAGATCGCTCTACATTTGAGTCGGGTGAACTAAAGCCGTAAAGAGTCAAGAAAATAGTGGTCAACAGAGGGCAACGGCGCCAGATCGCGAAGATAGAGTTGTAAAAGGGGTTCCTTCGATCTTCTCAACTAATACTTAAGGGGGAAAACTTTTTCATGAAATGTTTAATTTTTTTGAGAATCTCTTTCTGTAAAGGATACATGATGCTTGAAATTAAGGGAAACAAGTTCGCTGAGGATGTTGGTAGTGAAATCTATATAAGGAGTCATAGTTTGAATAACATTTGTGAAAGCTATACTTTGAGGAATATCTACTTTTCTTGGCATAAGATTTGTAGTCTTATTATAACTGTCATTGTTGTCCTTTGTGTAAAATGAGTTCTTCGCATCTTTCTGGACAGCACACATTTATTTATGGACTAACGAATAAAATGATAACGAAAATGGCACACAGCAAGTATTGAGTTCGATCATCGCACACATCACATAGATCAAGTGGTCCCCGTAGAAGGAATGCATGGTAGGAAGTGGGGAAAAGCTTGGGCTTATCAAACATCTTTCCGCCAGAAAAAATAGTTCACTCGCTTCAACCCACCAGTCAGGAACTCTGAAAATGTCTGGGTCTGGTGCATCTGTCCAACTTCATTACAATATTAAGTAATATTGTAAGAAACCAATATGTGGACAGTGAACTCTAGCGGACAATTCAAGAAGCCGTTAGTCGAAGGATTGCTGTCGGACCATGAACAATATGTCCCTATTTATTGTTGTAATGCTAAATATGGTAGTTTCTGTAATTTAATTTACACTCACACAGTACCGGTTTATTCATTGGGTGCTTGGGGTGGGCGCCCAGGGCCCGGATAACCTGGACTTAACCAGACTTTCTGGTTATAAATTTCGATCCGTCAGTGCCAACGGGGCTTGTAGATCTTCTGCGCCCAGGGTCTAAAATGATCTTAAATCTACACTGCACTCACATTAAATATAACTCAGGTTCGCCACAAAGGGATCATCCGATCGGCCTTGACAGCTTCTAACGCGTCCTTATCAACGATCCAACGTGCAACTGGGACACGAGTGATGGAAGTGATCATCGACATCGCGCACTTAAAGGGGATGAAAGTCACATTGTACATCTTACCGTTGCACATCTTCAGGGACGTTTGGACCGGTACCGAGCGCATTTGACTTGGAATCTCATATGCTGTAGTGGAAATGTTTTCAGCATTCGTTTAGAACAAAGGCCCGACGACCAGCGGAGATGTCCAAGACAGAGGTGGGCAGTATCGTACTCAGACCTTTCTTATGGAGGGGGGGGGTCCATTTCAAAAACATGTTGACGAAAGCGCCGAAACGTAATCTCCATTGTAAAAATTAAAAATCTGTTGGTTTATTGGGGAGGGATATTTGTTCCCCAAAATTCCACCATTGTGTAAACCTAGTGGAAATGAATCAGGAGTTATGGTATAGGCACCATTTAATTTGTTTGTCATTTGGGATCGCTCCGATCTAAAAAGCCAGTTGTAGCACACTTGCAAGATATCCCACAGGAGCACATGCACTAACTCTACTACTATATACTTAATCGGATAACCGCATGTATTGCAGCCAGATGTTAGTAGCTATAAATAAGCAAATGCATTTACTAAGTAATGTTATTCTTGCTTTTATCCTTCATCTACTACAATAAACATATAACTAATTTCTTATCAAAGATAAAATAATATGGCAATACTCTGCCGTCATTTTCAACTGATATTAAAAGAAAAACAAAATAATATTCGAATTTTGTCTACAAAGATTTTACTAATATGCTGAAAAGTATTTACTTGCGTAAGCTTTAGAAGTTCGTTCCAATGCATGATAGAAAAACAACGTACATGACTCTAAATCTTAATATGGCGTTAAAAGAAAAAAATAATTTGTTTCGATTCAAATATCTAACAAATTCTTTTGAAAAAAATATTAAATTGAGTAGAATGTTATCTACTAAATTTGGATTATGGAAGACAAAACAATTTCCGAACTACTGAAGATCTATGACTTCTACACAGAAATTTTCGATTCAAAACGCTGTCAAAGAGAAATGAATCTAAATTTGCTAAAAATGATATTTCAAGACAATATTCGATGGGAAATTTATGTGGAATACCATTCGATGTGTGTGCCTAGCTCTAGTTTTAATTTGACCTTGCTGTACTCATATTTTTACACCTGCATCTACAGCAAAGATATACTTTAAGCGAAATGATACATGATTCTGAATCGTTCGCTATCTCTTTCTTCTTTTTATGTATATTATACTGGCAACACTTAATCCATTAAATACCAGTAAATGATGTGAATTCGTGAATATGTGATAAAGTATAACAAGAAAGAAATTATAAATACTTGGTTCCGAGATTACCAATTAAATAATTCGCTGAATAGAGAGGGAGAGAAGAAAAAAAGACTTATCAGCCACTGATTCGCTGTGAAACAAAGGAAGCGGAGAAGATCCTTAAACTCTCTGTATAACCAGATGGTTTTTGCAAGGTATGATGTTTCTCTAAGACTGCACCGATGTTAATCCATGTTTCAAAGAGCTTATTAAGCGCTTCAAAGGTACCCCGAGACTTGTAGCGCTTCAAGTAGTGAGCAAGAGATTGAATGAACGTGCCTTAAGCATGAAAAAGATCAATGATTTGATCATATTGACAAAAAAGGATATTTTTTCTGCCATCTCGAATGTTTTGCGGACGAATTCAATATGTGTGTTTGCTTACACTTCACCGTGTTATCTTAAAAGCTTGGTTTCATAGACACAGATTCAATCCTGGAAGATGGTATAAAATTCACAACGAAGTTGTAGTTTTCTGCATTAGACCATTTAATACTGAAGAAATCATATGAAGGCCTTCATTAATATGTGTTTGCAGGCAATCTCGCACATCATATCGCTTGAATTAGACTTCGTATCTAAATGTAACTTAATGTACCCAACGCAGCTTGAATAGTTTCTTCTGGAACATAAGGAACTATATAACTACAAGTACTTCCCATGAACTTCAAGTTACCTCAGTGTGATTTACAGTGATTGTGTTCCCTACCATTTTCCGAACAAATCAACAAACTGTGGCATTTAAAAAATGGCATTAAATGACATTTTTGGACAAGACAAATGCACTATGACAAGTGAAGAAATTTCCGAAGTAATTGCAAGAACACGAACTCTATGAAGGCATACTCAAAAAGATTTTTTCGAATCTGACCAGACTTTTGAAATTTGAGTGATTCAGTTATTACAAATAATTCTATGCATATTTTTCGGAAACAAGATTTTCTAGTGGAATACTAGGGTCAAATATCCACTACAATTTACCGTTGTCTTGCTGCATCTTCGGCTTGCTTTTTCGACAGCAGAAGAGGATACTTTGACATGGAGCAGGTAAGTGTTCTGTAATTTTTTGGCTCTCAATGGTAGATTAAGTTTACATGAAATCGACAGAGCTTAAAGTCCACCAATCATAAGTTTGCAAACATAGCTATCCTCGCTGTCTACAGTTGCACACTATCCAATGAAAAGTGTTCTGAAAGATGACATCATTTCTACTTTTAATAGAAATAGTAAAGTATCAGTACTTCCTTAATTAAACTTCAGTGAAAGTAATCCTTTCCATAAATTTAATTCATATAAAAGAAATTTACTCAGTTATGTATCGAACATATTTATTAAGATTCAGTTGCATATTAAAAAAAAGAGAGATAATTCTAATATTTGATCCACATAAACTTAACAACTTTGACTGTTTTTTTGCAATAATTTTGTATTATTGTTGATTTAGCAAGTTCCTAAAAGAGTAAATTTTTTCTTTAAAAAAATAGCTCATATGCTTAGAATATCAAAAATTCAAGAAAATAGTTAAGTCCATTAAAGTGAAATTTATAGTTGTCAAATTACAAAAACTTGATTTGAAATTCGAAATACCTGGACCTCTAAATAAATTAATGCAAATTTCCCAAAAATAGGTTCGTTCACATCTATCATATCATATACTATTTTACATATCAGTTCTATCAAATAACTTAAAGAAAATAAAAATTTTCTAATGTGGATCATTCAGCAAAATATGAAGAAAAGGGAAATGAATTAAATATAACTCCCACATCATCGATTTAAAACAAAAAGTAAAGGATCAAAAGGAATTCTACAAATTTAAGGTGTCCGACTACCCTAAAATTGTGAATTTTGCCAAAAATTGCCAATTTTACTACGATTTTATAGGCCATCTTATTAGCTTCATAAAAATTCCAAGTTTATTATTTCCTGTTCACTAGAACAAAAACTACAAGTGTTTTAGAAAAAGCAGATGCCACTACTTTAAGCAAGATGTCATTCTTTAAAATGCGTTTTACTCGAAATATTTTTTTTTTTTTTTGAAAATGTTCAAACGTGATTGCTAAAAAAATTTTGAAAATAATTAACTTAAATTTTTTTTTGTGTATGTTCTGTATAACAGTAGAAGTGTCTTAACCTTCAGATTTATCAATTACTGTTTTATTACAAAATTTACAGTTCCTTATGTAAATATAATCACTGTTTTTTGAAGCAATTTCATATAATAACTAAGATAAAGTGCTCTTGTAAAGACAGTTTATGCTTAGTCTTTGTTCTATTTAAAAAAAATGAATTATTATGTTTTTGTAAAAATTAAAATATCTCTTATCCTGAAGGTCATGTCAAAAATGAATAACATAGCAAGGAATCAGAATTAAAAATTGAAAATTTGCTTATAAATTTTTGATACAGAATGGGCCCCATTTACGTTATTTTTTGTAAATTTTTACCCATTTTTTTCCATTTTAGTAAAAATAATTTCTTTTCCTCTTCTTAATTTTAGCATATTTATCTTGAAATGTACTAAACAAATCTACAAACCACACACACAAAAAAAATCATCATATCTACATTTTTTTTTAAAAAGTTGCCGCAAGTACTCGGATATCTTAATAGTCAGATACTTATTTCCAAATCAATTCGCACATCAATCTACAGAAAAAAACGTATCTAACGAGTTTATGGAGTTCAATGAAAGCACATCGCGACATGTAAGAATGTCTGTAATTAGTTAATTTAACTTTCGAATTAATGTTTATCTTTTATATATATGCCATAATATTTATGTAAGAAAATTATTTCAAGTATCATTGTACTTTAAAACAATTAAGCCATTTGTTAATTGACCACTCTAGGAACTGAATAAAACTAGCTAACACATGAAACTAAATTCAGTGTGTACATGCACCATATTTTCCTGTACACATATGCATATTAAATCAGGTGTAACCAAAATATAGTTGATTCTCAAGTATCATATTATTCAAAAACATTACTATTCTCATGGTTTGATCAGATAGTTGTTGCCTAGAAGTGATGACCAGCGTTTTCGGTTCTCGGGTTCGAGTCCGGATACCACTGAAGACCCGCCGTGAAGAGTGTTGATACACGTTAAATCTATCATGGCTCACGTTTGTGTGGTGAGAAAATTTGGAGAAAATTTGGCCAGCTCAGGTGTCGTCACTCAGCAGCAATTTAAAATTACGAGGTCTGTCACCAACAACCCTAGAGCAGTTTCAGTTGTTTATAAAAGGTCGAATCAAATCTTATTGCTGGAAATTTCTTTTCAGGAAAAAAATGATAAAGAAATTAGTTTTGCCAGTGTTTGTTATTTATTTCAATTCAATTGAAGTTAGGAGATTTTCCATTTCTAACTTATTACTCAAAGCAACGGACAATTTTTCAATCCCTACTATTTAGTTTACTCTCTCTCTCTGTAAATATATATTTTTATATCTTCTTCAAATTTTCAATCGTTAATAAAATATTTTCTATTCGTCCATTCAAGTTCAAATACATTTTTTTAAAACTTGTAGTGGATGACACATGATGTTAATACAGTTTTTTCAATTTTTTTTCATTAATTAAATTAAAAAATGAGTAAATAGTAGCAAACACACACATATTAATTAATTAATGAAAAATTAATCATATATGATCATATATTAATCATATATGATTATATATTAATCATATATATACCTTAATCACTCCAACAGCATATATATAAAGGAAAATCGTTCGGTGTGTCACTGTAGTGCAATGGATAGCGCGTTGGATTTCCAACCCAAATGTCGTGGTTTCGAATCCCACCTGGGATGGCCTAGTTTCTGAGAATGTGTTTTCTTTTTTACTATACTATTTTATTAGAATGATTAAATTTATTGAATGAATAAGTAAATAGTAACAACAAACAAAAAATAGTCCAACACCCTATATAGAAAGGAAAATGGAAAATTGTAAGGATTTTTGCACGCTTTCTATTTTGTCACTTAATATTGCGATTCTGTCATATGTATATACGTATTAATTATGTAACTATTTAATAAAAAATAACTAAAATAAAATGTTCCTTTGTTGACCTAAGTAGGAATTGACTCAAAAATTGACTCAATTGAAGGGGGTGTTATAGATTAAAAAATTTTCCGTTTTTGATCAATTAGACCAACAGACTTGGAATTTCAGAAGCGCGTTTCTTTTGTTGAGTGAAGATCCACTAAAAATGGTGATTGAGAAAATTGACTTTGAGGGGAGTTCAGGGACGTAAATGATAAATATACGTCTGTTTAAGGAATTCAAATCCTATCCTTTTTAAATCGAGGACATTAAGAATATTTTTTATAGAATTTTGAAGCTGAATACTAGGACTTATATAACAATAACCTAAAAAAAAGAATGTATGGTCTACAATATCAAGAAATACCCAGTGAAGTGGCAAGTAACGGCTAATATTCTAAGTATCAACTATCGTCATCTTCCGATATTTCCTTAAAATGAACTAGAAATAAGAATTGACCAAAAGGTTCAAACAATATATATGAGCTACATTTTTCTTTTATTGGCTAAAATTATACAACCTGTAATAATAAAGTTCAGTGAATAGCCCTGTAACATTAACATAGATAAAATATTAACGAAAATTACTTTACTGTCCTTCGAAATAGTCACCTCTCATAACCATGCACTGCTGAGATAGATCTGTTATACATGTCCTGGAAACTTTGCAAGAAGTCTTCTTTTGGGGTGGAACTCAAAAGCCTCGTAATATTCATTGGATGTCAGGAATATCATCAAATCTTTATCCTTTCAAAGCGAGTTTAAGTCGTGGGAATAGGAAGAAGTTTGGAGGATTGAGATCTGGCGAGTATGGTGGATGTTCAATTTGCACCACCCCCTTTTTTGCAAGGAACTGTTTGATAATATTGGCTATGTGAGGGTGAGTGTTATCGGGCACAAAAAACATGAACCTTGTTGTGCGTACTGGGGTCATACCCTACGTATTCCCCCCCCCCTCATATTTTCCTCATTCCTAAATACTGGGTAACGATTTGTCGCACGGATTCACGGTTAATCTGCAGTTCATCAGCTATCATGCGCACAGTTAATCGACGATCTTTCGGGATTAATTTCCTCACTTTCTCAATGCTTTCGTCAATGACGGAGGTCACCAGTTCTCCGATACGGGTTTTGTCTGAAACACTTTCCCTGCCTTCTCCAAAACGAGCGAACCATTCGTACACCCACTTAACGGAAAGTGCTTTTGATCTTCATGAACACGAACCAACATCGCAAAAGTTTCTTTCGGTGTCTATCTAGGCTTAAAACAAAACTTTAAATTGATCTTTTGCTCCTTCATTTTCCTGTTCTCAGTTAAGAACCAATACAATGAACACACACAAGCAGTTTGCAAAAACAAGTCTTACTTCGATCACAAACGACGCTCAACTGAACAACAGGGGAGGGGGGCACATGGTCAATATCTGCCGCTATGCATGTGCAGCATTTTATTTCGCCAGTGTTGCCAGATCAGCTTCACCGAACTTTATTGTCAGAGGTTGTATCTTAAATACTACAAAGAAAATATATCGTATTTCTAAAGATAAAGAATAATAAGTAAATTTAAATACTTACCACCCATTCAATGCTCTTTTGAAAAATTGTTCCTGAAAAAAAAAAGGAATAGTTAAAAAATGATAATATCATGTATGTTCTATGATCTGAAGGATATAATTAAGATTATATATCAAAAAGGGGAAAAAATTTTATGTGTGTAAAAAGATTTTAATTTAATATACCTATACTCGGTTAGAACGCTGTAATAAGCAGAATGGCAATTCACTTATGTGTAGAAATTAATTCAATAGAAAAATAACTAACTTTCAGTTATTTTTGAACGATATTAAAAAAATATTAAAAATTTATTTATTTAAATTTTTTGTTTGAGGAATTTTGTTGACGCGGAGCTCACATAATTTTGATCTGAAGTCAAGTATATTATAACGAAATACACATCGAAGCGGGGGCAGTGGCGTATTAAGCGGGTGTCGGACCTGGAGGCCGCCCGGGGCCCCCAGCGCTGGTAGGGGCCCCAAGCTTGATGAGTGCAAAGGCCAGCGACAAACCAACCACGCCACCTTGGAACAAGAAATGAAAAGAAAACAAAGATACAATGAAAACCCCGCTAGAAATTTATCGAGATGTAAAAGAAATCCTCATGTAGAAAAACTTTTTAAAATATTTTTAACGATACCGATATCGAGTGCATCAGGTGAATGATCTTTTTTTAGTTTTAAAACGTGTTGAAAATAATTTAAGAAGTACTATGGGAGAAAAGAGAAATTGAATAACATGGCCCTATTATATATAGAATAAAATATTTTGGACAAAATAGATATGGTGAAAATAATTGAAGAATTTGCCAAAAAATCAAACTGTATAGCAAAACTGTAAGCTCTTGAGTAAGATTTTTAATTACTTTTTTTTTATGTACAGTTCAGATTTTTCCTTTAGCCGATGACTTTTATTATAGCAATACATTTTATTTTGAGAATTTAAAGTAAGCGACTCTTTTCACTATTACAGGTTTTCAACTCTTAAGCCCATGGGCCTTAAACCTTTTACCGCCAGGGGCCTTCAACTACCTTGATCCGCCTCTGGAGGGGGGATGTTAAAGGCTGGATAATAATAATAATGTGTGCAATCACAGTTCTAATAAACTATTCACTTTAAGTGGCTTACTTGGTTAATATTAGTAATCACTGGTTATATTATTAACAAACACAATAAATCACATTAACCGAAACATATGTGCAAAAGGAGTTAAAATAAATATATTTTTATACGTTTACATTTTTTTTTTAAATTTAAGAACTTGTTTTTGTTGGTTGTATAAGGCCTGTAGAGCAACAAAAGAGCGTCTTAAAGACGATTTATTTCAATCTCTTTCTCTCTCTGTATATATATAAACTGGCGGGAAAAAAAAATTTAAAACCTTTTTTTAAAAGAAAATTTCTACTTCCTTAAAAAACGTACTGGCGCCATCTGTCGCAGCCAATTGTAACTTCTACAGAAATAACACAGAACAAATTTTAAAAAAATAAATTTAATTGTTTAATTAATGTTTGAAAAAATGTCCTCCACTACAAGTTTTAAAAACTGTATTTGAACTTGAATGGATGAATAGAAAGTATTTTATTAACGACTGAAAATTTGAACAAGATATATATTTTTAGGGTGAGAGCGAAGTAATAGTAGAAATTGAAAAAAGATACAAAAGATAGAAGTGGTAATATAGTATAGTAATAAAAAAATGAATGTTAATAAATTGAACAAATAGTATTATTTTTTAGTACTTTACTGATATTCTTGTCAAAAATCAATGATTTGCATTATTTATGCAAAACGAATTACTGTTTGTAAAAGAGCTTTAAAAAAATGGCTGTTTCAATAATGAAAAGAACGATCTAGTATTTTTTCTGTTTGGTTAAGTGCGTTAGAAACCAAATATTTTGCCATATTCTGTTTTGCTAAAACCTTTTCTCTCTCTTCTTTTTTTTTTGTTCGATGTAGTGTTTGAACAGATGGCTTATTAAATTACCTAAGGCGATATTTGTGCGTTTATTTTGTGACTACGAAAATGTTATTGAATCTGATTCATACTTAGGATATTTTTCCTAGAAAATAGTCGAAGTAGCTGGAAAGGTTAATGTACAGGCCAACGGTTCTATTTCCACAAGGTTTTATATTTATCTTTTCTTGTAATAAATATTAAAGAAAGATTTAGGAGAAAGTAAATAAAATATTTAGAACCTATTAAGGTTGTATTACTAGCTGAAATCAATAGCTTTTTTAACAAAATAAGAAATGCGCTGCACTGAAAATGTATTATAAATGCAGTCAAAAAAAGTAATTTAAAGAAATCGAGATTATTGAAAATAGAAACATTTTTATTTTTAACCAATAGACTCAATTTATGGCGATCACGTGATAAGTGCAAGCACGTGCTCTCCAATGAATTCAAAACTGACATTTAATTTATACTTGCTGTCTTATTTGTAAAATTTTCGATAAAATTTCAAATTTTATTGTAGTGCAAGGATGTTAAAGGTATCCGACTACATTCGGAAACGTGATTTTTCAAAAGCCTTCAAACGAATATTTTTTTTAATATTTAGTGTCACTTACATTAGGATACACGTATAAAATTGTTTTAAGAATATTATTTTATTAAAAAAATTATTAAAATACGATATTTTGGCAAAAAAACGAACATAGAATTATTTATTTTCAAAACATTCTCCTTTTATGAAAAATGCTTCTATAATAATAATATTTTGCCTTTTAATAGCTAAGACATCTCCAGAGAGCCTGAACAAGGATTGTTGAATAATTCACATTTATTTCAGAGTTACTACCAATTGAAATAATAATTGTTGTTTTCCTAAAATGTTTTCCTTTTGATGTATTAAAATATGGATAAATCCATTTCTAAGTTATATATTTCAAAAATCATAGTTCAGACTCTGTACAGATGTCTGATTTATATACGGGCAAAATATTATTAATATAGAAACATTTTTCATAAAAGAAGAATGTTTTGAAAATAAATAATTCTATGTTCCCTTGTTGCCAAAATATCGCATTTAAATAATTTTTTATTTTAATAATATTTTAAAACAATTTTATACGTGTATTCTAATCTATAAGTGAAACTAAATATTAAAAAAAATATTCGTTTGTACGCTTTTGCAAAATCACGTTTCCGAACGTTGTTAGCAACCTTAAGGCATTTAGAAAAAAAGATCTCTTCAAAAAAAATTTTAAGATTAAAAAAGCGTTACGTGGATTTATTAAATTTTCGTGTACATTTTATTTACTTACATGTGTTATTAAAAGTGTACTTTTAAATCAAATGTATTTTGCTTACTTAAGTGCGTTATTATTTTTGACATATATGTATTTTTTTTAAAGAAAGTTTCTACAAGAAATAAAAATTGGCAACAACGAAGCTTTTGAACTTGTGACGGGGCTATTCGCGACATATTCTGACTAATCCTCTTGGGCAAACTTTGGGGCTAGCATTTATACTCTAATTCACAGCCTTTCAAGAAAAACACCAAATTTCAATACTGTAGGTCTAGTAGTTTGTAAGCGTAATTCCTTTTTTTTTAAGTGAAAAATGCTTTAGCGGCGTTGGGCACTTTTTGGCAGGAGAAAATCTTATGGGTTCGCGTCACCGACATGCTCTGACTGGCGCATGCGCAGTGTGCTGTTCGCCTTTAACACTTTTTGGATGGGTGAAATCTCGTGCGTTCGCGTCACCGACATGCTTATAGCAATATATCTGTAGCTATACAGCTGACGTATAGTGCTGTGTATATCTTATCAGTGAAATTGAAGAGATTTAGTGAAAAGTTCAATGTGTATATACTGCGCATGGCTCGTTGCGATTCCAAGAATGGGCAATACATATTAATGGTTGCCGTTTATATTTCGCCTGGAAAAATCTATGAGACAGATTCAACCATTTTTAATCGAAAATTGGATGATTTATACAAAAGAAGGTTCTGAAATACTCGAAAAAAGATTCGGCGAAGAATATCATAATGTACCGATGATCGAAAACTCAGTACTCAAATATAAAACGACGATCGGTGCGGTTTTTACACGCGATACTGAGATAAATTTGAATCAAACATTTTCCTTTCTTACTTTAGTTAACATAAGCCTACTGTTTCTTTTTTAGAACAAAATGAAATAATTGAAAGTACAAAAAGTCTAAGTATTGTTGAAATGAATGATGACGATGATGCAAACAATTGAAATAATGTTAAAAATCAAGTACATTGAAATTAAAGTAAATACAAATACTATTCATAAATAATATGATTGTATATTAATTGTTATTTCAGTTGAATTGTATTTATATTTGGTAATGATCTTGAACAGCCCGTAATCTATTTGAATAATAAAAACATATAAACATGCATTTAGTGGTTGCTCGGAGTGTCAATAGATGTGAAAACCAGATGATGTTGATAATTTTAATTTAAACATATGAAATTCAAATTTTAATACTAAAAGTTCTAAGTTTTTCACTTCTATCGGCAGTCTCTATAACTGCCAATTTTTTTTCTTTTTTTTTTTCTTGTTCTACGGTTGCAAAACTTACTTGGAATAGGAACAGCTGCTGCTTGAGTGGTGGTTCCCAAAACAACTTCCTCTTGTTCATCAGGTTCTGTACGCATGGTTTGATGTATTGACAGTGTTGATGTTTCTTCTGACGTAAACTTTCCATTGGGCACAACGGTAGATCCAGATGTAGATGCCTCATTATTGTCAGTGGAATGGATTCATTATTCTGGGGTTTTGCTGTTGTTGTGCTGCTGGTGGATGGCGGAATATTTTTCGATTCATTATGACTAGAGACTTCGAGACATCGGAGGATGAATTCTGGTATTCGAATTCCATTAATGTTTCTTCAGACGAATTAAACAGCAAGGGGTCGATTTCGGTGCCATCTTCTATTCTATCACTCTCGATAAATAGCGTTCCAGTTTCTGAACTTGGTGAGTGAGAAGCAGTTGCGCTGTCAGAATCACTGTCTTTGGTACCCAAGAAGAAATTGGCGAAATTGAAGCTCTTGGCTCTGACGCAAGGGCCAGTAATTGCCACGAAAACGCAAATGATAATGAGCAACTTCATAGTGTAGTTATAAATACAAGAAATGAAACCGCAGACCTTAGAATGATGCAGTAGTCTTGCTCAAATCAGCATTATAAATCTGGAAAGAAAGAGGGAAAGCCATTTATTGACTTGAATCCAGTTAACATCAATCAATTGATCACATAAATCCATAAAAAGAAATTAAAATTAATTTTTTGATGTTTAATTATACAAGTATGAATAACTGGCACAGTATTACAATTTTAATTTTGCTACGTCAGAAGGAACGACAAATACTTCAGAACTCTTAAAAATATTTTTATAAACATATATATCTTTCCTACTATTTTACATTTAATAGTAGCCGTTAATGATATCTAAGTCTTAACATTAAGCTTCCTATTCTATTTAAGAATCTTTTTGTAGTCATCATCTCGATTTCAAAAGGACTTAAATTTCTGAAACAGAGAACATTTATCGTTTACTTTCTCATAATCTCACCTCTTGGAAGTGGATCTCGGTAAAATCCGTTCTTGGGTAATTTCTACACAACAAAAGAAACCTGCTTGCGAAATTTCAATGTCTAATAGTTCAGAAAGAAGAATTTTTGTAAATAATACCCCCCCCCCATTGGGGGTCGATTTCAGAAAATCCGTTCTCAAGCACCAAATCAAAAGATATCGCCACATGCACAGTTCTCGTCTTCTAAACATTAGTGCGAACGGTTTTTCACCATTGGCTGCATGTCACTGAGTTTGGCGACTTCGCACATACACACACTATTTTCCTTTAGTAGGAAAGTTTTAGAAAAATTTTTCATTAAAGATTAATTGGAATATTTTTTTGTGTGTGGAAATCTGATTATGGCTCCTTTGAAATATGAACAAAGTTTCCTGCAAAATTATATAACGATACAATCAATGGTGAGGATTTTTTTAACGTCCCAAGGAAATGTACAAATATTCAAATTCCTAATGTAAGATGAGTAACTGGCATAATATTACAATTTTAATTTTACTACGGCAGAAAGAACGGGTTGTACATCAACGTTCTTAAAAATATTGTTATAAACATCTATTTTTCCTATTATATATATTTAATATAAACATATTCATCTTTAAAATTGCTCTATATAACCCTGTAATAATGTAAATTCACAAAGATTTAAAACTTATATGCATAGGTTATAATCTAGAAGAAGAACATAAAACATCACGAAAGCGATACAATAATAACAAACATACAATATCAAAGAAGAATAACATTTATATTTATTTGCTTAGAATCTTTCTCATAACCTTCCTTTGGATAACTGTACATTTTTGCAAGAAACGTAAAATTAATATTTTTACTTGAATTGAGACATGTATAATTAGAATATATATTCATCATGCAAGTATCGTTTAGTTTGTTATGATTCTTGAATACTCTGAAATATAGAATGTTGAAAAAGTGAAATTAGTTCTCTTATATATAAAAAAAGATTGTATGGCATACTGATAATTTTTGCGTATTGCTGACGCCCAATCTTGAATTTGTGGTAGTGATATTACGTATAAAACAGCTTGGTGCAGTAGATTTACTCGATTTTATTATCAGCATTATTACAAGTTGATATATTACTGTTTTTCAACGCATATTCGATTTAATATTATTATTATTATATTTAAAATAAGATTAAGTCTGTTTGTAATTAAATATCATCTATTAGAAAATTAAAGAGCAATTTGCATTAATTTCAGCCGCATTTCGTCGAAAATAAGTAAATTTTCAGTAAAATATTTAAATTACAGTAATATTTTACTTTGTTTATTATTAGGTGTAACTGTACAATACATTAATTTAAACTTTTTTGAAAATTAAAATTTTGATTACCAGACGACTAAAATATAAAATAACAAATGCATTTCTTTCTCTTTTATAGTTTAATTCAAATCTCCGAAAATTCAAGTTTTATAGAAAAGTTTACGAAAGGTGGTTTACCTCTCCCTTTTTTTTTAGCGGGAAAAATTATGACTCAGTTGCAAATAAAAATCCGAATTTCCGTCATAAATTGTTTTCAGCTTAATTCTATGAATTTTAAAATGATTAAGCTTTCTTTTTCAATTTATTAATGAATAAACATAATCTTTTACTTCCATTTAAAAAAAAACAAGGGGGAAAAAAAGAGGAAAAATTCGTTATCTTTCTGTCCATTCTAAGTTTCCGGAAGTATAAAGTGAAACCTCCGGCTAGTATTTCCGGTTTCTTCTTGGATATCTTTAAAGACAGCACTTTCTGACAGAAGCATCATTGATATTATTTTACTAAAATAAGTGCTGTATATTTTATAGTACTGAAATGTGATCCATATTTCGACTCTTATACCATAATGCTAAATAAACTTCTTACGCTTAATGAAAAATTATGTATTCATTGAATATGTTTTTCTGAATTTTGAAGCATTATATAAACAAAATTGATTATGCCTTACTATGTGAAGAATTGATGTGAAAATTAAATATTTTTCTGTTTGAAAACTGACTCAAAGTTTGATTTAAGCAAACGATTTTCAAATTTAAAAATCAGAATTTTCTTAAAATAATTTCTTGAGATTTCATTGGAATAATTTCTAAATTTTTTAAAAAAATTTTATTCTTGTTGCCACCAAGAAAAAAAATTTAAAAATTAAATGTAAATTTCACGAGGATAAAAATTGACGATGAATTCTTTATTTCTTAAAGTATTTATTAATTTCGGAAGTTATTTAACTATTTCGTAAAATGCTTCACAGTTTCTTAAGTGATCTGAAAAAAAAGTAATATAATTTATTTTTTCTGATCTTATTCAAAATTCTAAAAAAAAAATCAATCATGTATTGTTTTGAGAAAACAACGAAATTCCAAATTTTTAAAATTACCGCAAGACCTTAACTCAGTAATTTAGCAATCGATATTAATATATGATGCCATAAAACTTGAAAAATTAGTACTTTAAGGGAAATGGGCTACATCCATATAACTTCACATCAGTTTATAAATAAATGTGACGTCATAGTCACATGATAAATGCAAACACGCACTTCCAGACTCGGTTCATGAGCTTAGTTGTTAATAATTTTTGTTTTTTGCAGTAACTTTTTTTGTTGTTGTTGGCGTGTCCATAATGTGCAGATTAATAATAATAATAAAAAAAGCTTTAGATCACTCCGAAGCTGTCGAAGACAGCTTAGGCACCCTCAACAGCTTTATCAGAGAAGATCAAATCTTCTGGGTCTTCTGGGCTGATTTTGAAAAGCCTGGCTTGAATTGTTCGCAGCTGAGGATATGTTGTGGAGACAGTTGAACATTACGGCAGTTAAGGCAATGATTTGTGTAACTTCTTTGTCCGTCAGTTGAGGTTTTCATTCCTCTTATGCGATTTGTTCTAAGTCTTGTTATTATTGATGCTATTGTACGGTTACTATTTAGAGCTGGATGGAAAATTTAAAATTATTGTTGAATAGCCTTCGGCTGGCAACTGTATTGGCGTCGATGTGGGTCGTGAGGTTAGATGATTGATGGCAAGTTCTGGATTCTTCGGCAAGTCCATCAGCTTTCTCATTACCGAAGATATTTACGTGGGCTAGTATCCATTGCAGTGTGCAGGATCTGTGATAATTCTGTGGCTGATTTGGCACTTGCCCTTCTGGATGACTTGCAGTGCAGATTTTGAGTCTGTGAAGATGATGCCGCTGGATTCGTGAAGATTTTATAAAGGAAAATCTCCAATGCACTCTTGATAGCAATGAGTTCACATGTGTAGTTAGATGTGATTTTCCTTTCTTGAATTTTATGGCATTCATGCTCTCTGTTTGAGTAATAAAGAAAGCACCACTGCACTCCTCCATCAAGATTTGAGTCAGATGAGCAGTCAGTGTTGGCGATTGCCAGATTTTGAGTTTGGAAACTTTCTTTTAAAAAGTACTTATCCGTGTTAATGATAATAAAGCTCATAGAGAAAGAAAATGTTTTGGATTTGAAATACCGGTATAATATAAGAAATTTTATTTGAAAACACTTTTTGAAGAAGCTTAATACTTTACTCAATTATCAAATTTGAAATTGTATCCGGACTTTACAAGCACTCAAGTAAGTACAAGTTTAATATCCATGTTCCCACTCCTAATAAGTTCAACATTTCGTGTTTTATATTATTTAATACTAGCTGTTACCCGCCCGCTTCGCTGGGAATTTCATGATGTTTTATAAATTTTACTGCTTATATATATGTAGAAATTATTCATATCTAAGTCCTGCATTAAGAATTCGATTGTATTGAAAAATATACTTATACCTGTAACTGTCGCCTGTTAATAAAAAAAAGGGCAGAACTCATCTAATTTGTGTTTTCTAAAAATCTCTAAAATTGAAGCATAGAATGATGTTTGCTCTTTCGTAAACCAAAAACCAAGTGGATTCCCGCAAAACCAATTTTCGGTGGATCTCTACTCCGTAAATTGAACATGCAAGCCAAATTTCAAGTCTAAATCTAACAGGAAAAAAAAAGTTTTACTATCAATATCTCAGTAATCCCGTTGAGAGCCGTTGTCCAAAATAACCGCTCTTAGCGGATTTCAACTCAACAAAAGAAACATGCAAACCCAAATTTCATTATTATAGTCCTTGTAGCTCGAAAAAAGTAATTTTTTTGTCAATACGTCCCAGTAACCCCCTGCCCCCCCCAGAACTTGATTTGCTTAAAATACATTCTTAGTGGATCCCTATTCAACAAAAGAAACATGCTTAACAAATTTCAAGTATATGGGTCTAACAATTAAAAACAGGAATTTTTTTATGTAACTCCTCTTGACCCTCGCAACCCTCCTTGGGGGTCAATTTTCGGTTTACTCTTTCTTAGAGGAACTCTATTCCATGAAAGGAACATGCCTACCAATTTCAAGCAGGATGATCAAATAGTTTAAAATGGAAATATTTATCAATTACGCCTCTTAATCTCCCGAAATTAAACTTAGTAGTTGATATTCGCGAAACCCATTTTGTAGCGGTTCTTTACTTTAGGAAAGGAATCTGCTTATCAAATTTCAAGACTGTACGTCTAATAGTTAAAAATGGGATAATTATCTATAACGCCACTTGAGCCCCCGCAACGCCACTTCTGGGTCTGTTTTCACAAAACCAATTTTGTAGGGAATTGCACACTATGAAAGAAATCTGCTTAGCAAAATTTGAAGACTGTGCGTCCAATAAATTAAAAATGCAAAAAAAATTATCAATAACGCCCCTTGAACCCCCGCAACGCGGCCTAGGGGTCGATTTTCACAAAACACATTTTGTAGTGTATCTCTATCCTATGAGAGGAATCTGCTTACCAAATTTCAAACTGTGCGTCTAATAGTTTAAAAATAGAAATAATTATTTATATCTGCCCTTAACACCCCTTGGGGGTCAATTTTTCCCAAACCTGTTTTGTAGCGGATATTTACTCCATGAAAGAAACATTCCTACCAATTTTCAAGCAGGGAGGTGAAGTAGTTTAAAAACGAAAATATTTATTTAGTACGCCACTAAATCCCCCGCAACGCCATTTCGAGGGCTTTTTTCACAAAACCTTCTTATAGCTGATCTCTACTCTTAAAAGAAATCTACTTATCAAATATAAAGACTGTGCGTCTAATAGTTTAAAAATGGAAATAATTATCTATAACGCCCCTTAAGTCCCGCAACGCCACTTGAGGGCAATGTTCACGAAACCCATTTTGTAGCGTATCTCTACCCTATGAGAGGAATCTACTTACTAAGTTTCAAGACTGTACGTCTAATAACTAAAAATCGGAATTTCTGACGCCCCTTAAACCCCCGCCCCGCAAACAATTGCTGCTAATTTGAAATTACAAACAGACACTTCAATTTATTTATTTGTATAGATATAGATTGGGATTATAATAACTATTGTTTAAATAACTAAATAAAAAAAAAAGAAAGGATTAAAACTAACCGTAAAACTTATCAATTTTTTGCTTCTTGCATTGCTTTTTGCTTATGAAGCCTTGATTTATTATTTTTAAAAGTGCATCCGAAACAGCCGATGCTCTACTTAACTGAACAGTGAGATTCTCCTTTCATAAAAAAAAAAAAAAAAATTATGGCACGTGTCAGCGTATTATCATGTGCGCGTAACACTATTATGTCTCATGAACAGCATCGGTCGCCAGTAACCAAAACAACGACTTCATTAGCTCAGCTTGGCGTTCAATTTGGCGTTCATCTTGGCATTCAGTTTCACGTTCACCCGTATAGTTTCCTTTACCGTAAGAATACGGGAATAAAATATAGCCTATGTTACTCCCCGTTAATGTAGCTTTCCATTAGTGAAAGAATTTTTAAAATCGCACCAGCCGTTTCTGAGATTAGCCGGAAAACAACAGACAGACAGACAGACAGACAGACAGACAGACAGACAGACAAAAATTTTAAAAATTGGTTTTTTGTTATGAGTACCGTATATACTTTTAGTGCATTAAGTAAAAAGCTGCTAATTTGAAATTACAAACAGACACTTCAATTTTATTTATTTGTATAGATTATTATTTTTAAAAGTGCATCCGAAACAGCCGATGCTCTACTTAACTGAACAGTGAGATTCTCCTTTCATAAAAAAAAAAAAAAAATTATGGCACGTGAGTAGGTAAGAAAAGCCGGTTCTGCGGTAAAGGCGCAGGCACAGCGCAGGCGCAGGCACAGCACAGGCGCAGGCGCAGAGTTGAGTTGTTTTCCTCCTGTGGAGGCACAGGCGCAGGCGCGGAGTTGTTTCCCTTCTGTGGATGCTGCGTGGAGTTGAGTTGTTTCCCTCCTGCTATGGTTTTGGTTTTCGAGTTGATGGGGGGAGTTGAGTTGTTTTCACCTGCTGTTGAGTTGTTTCCCTCCTGCTGCTAAGTTGAGTTGTTTTTTAAATGTGTAAAAAAAGTTATTGAAATGTTTAAAGTGCTCATGGCGCCACCTATTGGTTAAACTATACACTAATTATTAGATTTTAAAATGATTGAAAAATAACGCTCAAATAAAAAAAAAAATAATAAATCCAGATTCAAACTCACAGCCCAGAACAAAATGTCTCCATAGGACAATAGTTTTTCAGTTACGCTAACCATTGTCCTATGAAGGCATGCAGACCTGAAGAAAACTTAGGTTTATAATCTCATGAATTTAATTTTGCAGGCGAAGCAGATGGCGACATTTTCTTAATTAAAATGAAATAAAAAAAATATTTCACTTATATTATTTTAATAATTTGTAAATTTTAATGCGGTATAATGATTACACATACACAGTAAAATGTGACGTAGAATACTCGTAATCAGCGTGTGAACGGTTTACGATTGAACTTGTCTTAGCTTGTCTGATCTTGATTCTACAAGACGGCGACTGAATTCTACGTCAGAAATTATCTCAATGCTTAGAGCGGATGGATACATTGTTGGCTTTAAAAAAGTTTATTTTTATAAATCTGAAGCAAAAAGAATAATTTTTTTTTTTATAAATATGGTTATATTGTTAATTTTATTCATACTGCTTTCTAGTTTAATTTATGTTGAAATAGTTTCATTTTAAAAAATAAATATCAGTATACATCTTTCAAACAAATTATCTTAGTATGTTAAGCATAAGTGATATTTTAAATATATTTTGTATAAAAGAAAGGAAAAAAATTTATGTTTATGTGCTTAAAGCAAACTCTTTGCCTTTTCCAAAGAGTATAAATTGTATAACTATTCATTGCAATAACCATTTAGTTAAAATATTTTTTTAATTGAATAGAAATAAAAAAAAAATATTTATTATACATTGTTTTAATAACAAATTGTAAATTTTAATTCGGTATAATGATTACACATACACAGCAAAGATACAAAGTAAATTGTTTATTCAGAAATCAACATCTTGTATTGCGTTTTACATTACAATGTATATATATAATATATATATATATTATATATATATACATTACAGGAGAACAACAAATTATAAATTGATTTCAGTATAAGGATTACACAAAAAGATATAAGTAAGTTGTTTAT
Organism: Trichonephila clavata; assembly: GCA_019973975.1. Classification (NCBI taxonomy): domain Eukaryota; kingdom Metazoa; phylum Arthropoda; class Arachnida; order Araneae; family Nephilidae; genus Trichonephila; species Trichonephila clavata. The sequence goes on along the minus strand of BMAO01019563.1, from coordinate 1,890 downwards.
TTACAAAAGCAGCATTCCATTTCACATTACAATCTTTTATTTACATTACAAAAATCACATTATTGTGTCATCATTGGATTTTATGTCTTACTGCTCATCGAATAGGTCTAAATTCATCAATAACCAATGTCCATGGGCAAGCGTAGTAATGCCATCATCATTAATAAACCTTTTGTCATCTTTATAGGACAGAGCAAGTTTGTTTTGCTTTATGGAGTGTATTGAATGAAATTTGGATCTAATTAAGTTCATGTCAACATATTTTAATTTTTGATTAAAAAGACAGGCTTTGTAGTCCTCAAATGTTATTTTATTTTTTATAGTTTGTTTTTTAATTCCTTTTAACCGCTTTTCAATCTTATGGTTTGTTTTGTAGGCATACATTTCGATTTTAATCCTACATATTCTGTCATAATATTTCCCTTGTTTTCATCCTTCATTTTCCCGATGACTTTTTTGTTCACTAGAGTAATTGTAAATGTTGTTTTTATCATAATCTGAAGTATCATATAAGTTAATATCATTTTTCATGTCACTGTAAAAATCATCAGTTTTTATTTCATAGATAAAGGAATCGGTGTCTGTATACATGAGCCTTACTTTCGAGTCGTAACGGTGCTCATGTACTCATAGTGAAAAGAATACATTAGAACTTTTGATAAGTCTAAATTACATTCCTACCTGTATTGGTTTCAAAAATTTGATTTGGGTTTTTTTTAGATGGACGGCCATTAAGTTTTCAGAAAATATTGTGCGTCGATTAAAATTTGATTTCGCTATTAACTTTCGAGCCTGCTCTTCTGTTGAGCATAAACGTATATCTACTCTTCTTCTTACATTTTCCATCGTTTTCCCGAATATGCTGTTATTCATTAGTTTGTAATAATCCTTCTGAAAGTCATTTACAGCTTTAGTTCTTATTTAGTATTATAATCTATGTAATTTTTAAGCCAAGAGATTGAAAAATTTTAAAACTCGATGAGTTTTTTTCAAGACTAACCCTAATTTTAAATATAGCTTTAAATTAGAATAATGGAGAACATATTTTGTTTTGGATTCCAAAGTAGTTAAAAGTCTAGGTTCTTTACAATTAGGTGGGGCTTATTTTCAGGGCAAGGGGAAAGTCTGAATGTTTGTCATGCAAATCGGAGGGATATTCAAGATCTACTTCCAAGATGTAACCTACATCGGATTCATCTGATAAATTTAAAATATCCTGTTCGGTTAAATTTTTATCACTCCAAACAAAATCTTTTAAGGGTAGATATTTACTCATTGCATAACCGTACAAATTATTTGCGTCAAGGTACATTAAATATTTTATCTCATCATCTGGTTAAAATTAGACATATATTTGTTGTTAGCTATAGCATAACGATTGCTGCACTGACTTATACCTCCTCTTACACCCTTTTCTATAAAAAGAAGCATGTCGTAATCAGTGAACAGTTCGATAGCTACTTTAGTATGTAATAACATAGCATCCCATGATAAAGCTGGGGTGGTAAAATACCAACAGGGGTCAAGTTTATAAGTTTGCATGCATATTTTCCGAAAGTTTTCAAAGAGATCTGTTAACAATAGGACATCTGTTTTTACATATAGATCACAGTATTCACCAAGATTATTTAAATGAAATTCATTAAATACTTTACATGCATGATTATAATCCTCTACACTTATAGGCTCATCATTTAGTTTATTGTAAAATTGCTAATAGGTGGTAAACAAGAATCTTTACACTTTTCAAAACTATCAAAATAATCATACGGAAAAACTCTTTTCTTAAAAGTAAATCTATTTTTTCTGAATCAAAATAATGTTTCATATATTTAAATTCATCTTTTTTAGTGTTTTTATCAAATTTTCCAAACTAGAAGACATGAATTT